>QBDW01004887.1:0-18991 GCA_003261595.1 Maconellicoccus hirsutus
TTTTTTTAGAGTTGAAGTAACCATTTTCTGGCTTTCGCTTCAAAGAATTTCTTGATCACATCGTCGAATTCAATTTTTTTCAATATAGCATTATCGATATGTAAGATAGCAATATATTGAAGCCATTTGCCGCCCCTGAAATTTTGCCGTCCTGGGCTATTGCCCACTCTGCCCATGTCTAAATCTAGCCCTGACTACTGCGCTTTCGATATTCTTTAATATACAGTTAGTTATAATAATTATTCAAATATTGTAGACTGTCCAGCGTGTATAGCGCTTTTTGCGCTGATCCGTTTATAACAGTAAACAATAAATCTATCTAATTGGAAAAATTTCTTTGTGGACTACCACGACCATAGTGAGAAAATGGAAAAAATTCAAAACAACGACAATATCAACAAAAAGAAAAACAAGAAATATTTTATAATGAAGAAACATAGATGAAAATCCTAAAACATGAAAAAGGAAAAAAATATGGATCGATAACGCAGTTGAAAATAGAAGTTCTTGTTGATGGCAAGTTGATCATTTTGATGATCTCATGTAATTCAAAAATAAAGCAGTGTGGTTTGGTCTTCGACTTCTTTCATTTAATTGATCCCGTAGGTCACTCATGCACGCCCCCATCTAAACGTCTTATCGAAACGGTAACGCCAAATAGTTTCCTAAAATTGGGAAGAACGGCTCCAGGAGCATCATTGGTAGTGAATTTACACACACTCTCATCAAATAAGCAAGGTGAGAGGAAGTAAAAAGGTGAGCGAACGGTGGTACGACGTCCTCAAAGAGGTGACGTTATCTCGATATTCGACGATGCTGTTCCAGCAACACAACGACTGATTGGTGTTGTCGACGCAGTACTCGACAGAGAAGTGTGAGTTCCAACAGTTGA
The DNA here is from genome assembly GCA_003261595.1 of Maconellicoccus hirsutus. Lineage (NCBI taxonomy): Eukaryota > Metazoa > Arthropoda > Insecta > Hemiptera > Pseudococcidae > Maconellicoccus > Maconellicoccus hirsutus. The sequence continues at coordinate 893 of QBDW01004887.1, forward strand.
GCGTCGTTCTAACCTGAATATCCCAATCAACCTTTTGCAAAAGAAACGGTTACTATGTCGAGGGTGAAGGTAATAACCAGCTGAATGAGTTAGTGTGCTAGAGAATTCCTACTACTTAGAAACCCTATCACCAGAGGTTGAAAGGAAGGAGTCTAAGTAGAACCGTTTCATCTCCCTACGGAACTTGAAATATGATCTCAAGGAGTCGTGGATCTCCTAATATCTTGTACGTGTGTGTAAAACAATATCTCTGGTATTTCAAATTTTCCAAATTTTAATCCTAATATATTATGAAGTAACAAATGTACCGTTAGTGTACAACACTTGATCCTCAATTTTGATCCATCCATCAAAGAACTCCCTATCTCAGCACACTTCTGCGATCAAAACGCCGACTCTTAGTTGATTTACAAACCAGCGCGAATACCGCCATAAAGCTATAGACGACAACGACGACACCGCAGGAAAAAGATGCAAACGGTATACTCGTTATTCAAAAACTAATTAAGTACTATATTCGGAGTCGTACACGCACATTTCTGCGGTAATTCTCATATTTCATAAAATCCTCGCTTATACATTGTCCATTTTTATACGAACGCATGTCGTGTCGGAATCTTGATTATTGATACAAGATGGGGAAAAAAAACGAGTTTACTCTTCCCACACTGTCATATTGGTCCTTTCGCGTGTACATGAGCATTTTTTTTACCTCGAATGAATATTTTACACACAGGATACCTCTCGGAGGAAAAAAGTCGCCGGTTTTGATACCACCATTCATCGACTACTGTTAACGAACTTAGCGACGCTGTCATCGAGACCACCTGCGTCCTTTTGCGATTTACGACTCGTGTGTTTTATAAATTAGCGAAATTTGCCGTAAAAAACTCCACGCGGCACTTTGAATATCTCAGGTATTCCCAAAGGTCAACATTCTGGTAAACGCAAGTGTTACAGAAAACGTGAAAATACGTAGTAAGACATACGTCCGATTGTTTTGATTTCATCTACCGACAAATCCGGTAGCATTCCTCGTTATTTTTACTTAGTATTAGCGGCTTACGTAATATATAGAAAAGATGTATCAGTTGGAATATCGCGTGCTTCGTAGTCCCGCACACCATAGCATGCATATCACGTACTAACATTTGAATATCTCGTATATGGTCTCAGCCTCTTCGGGACGACAATGGCACGGCCGACCATTTATTTGACTTATCACATTTTCGTCATGTAAACTCTTACCGAGGTTTGCGGTCGCGATGATTCGTATTTCCCGCTACTTGGTTGTTTTCATTCGTGCCTCGGCGTAGGATGCCTTATCGACGGTACCAATCAGCAAGTGTTCGCTCTTTGGTGTATACACATAAATGGACGACACTTTGATCGATATTCGGAATTTAAGCAGATGGTTGCGAAATATGTCGGCCACCTAATTGAATCGTTCGATTTGTAAAATGCTAAGATATGCAATTTGTTCGCTATGGTACATTCAACGCTACCAGTAGCCAGACCTGGTAAATCGTGACTGTAATACGCCTCCGTTTCTTGTCTTTTTTTCTTCAACCTTCTTCCACATAGTCTCCCCTGCGTTACGTTCGCATATAAAAACATTATTCGAAAAAAAAATCACATCGCAGCGCGAAGCTGCCCTAAGCTGTCTTTAATTGAGAAATACAGAACAAATGTCATGATTATATACGTTTCCATTTCTCGTTGCAGCTCGCCAATTCCCCGGCCACAATGCGAACGCTACGTGTCGAATGTAATGAATATCTATATCGGTACACGCGAGATTTCTCACTATACAACGACCAGTATTACACGTGTATAGCAAAAGGCGACGCGAAAAAATTCACTTGTATACCTCGAAGGAAAAAGGTAAAAATATGTTGTTGCGCTAATGATTCAATTTAACATGGTAAACCGATATACGCGCCATTTGCACCGTTGGTCATTTTTATCCCGCTGTATTACACGATCGTAGGATCGTATTCGCCACACGATGCAGAACAGCAGATTCCAAATGGTCATCGAGAGAGGAGCTTATTACGATGGAATTCTTTTCGCGAGCTGTTACAGCAACCGTAATTATAGTAAATTTAAATCAAAGAAAACTTCATTCAGGAGGAAATTCACAATAACTAGAAATATTTTCGATGAAATTTTATAAAAATTTCATCAGAAATATCCACGTAAAACGTGATGTAGACGAGAAAAACGCTAGTAAAATCAACATCATGTAAACGAGAGCACAACTTAAGTACGAGAACACAATTCATCTTTTTTTCATCTAGGTCACGTTTCAATGAAATATTGCTGCGTTAAAAACACACGAAGAATTTCATTAGAAATATTTTCGGATGATTTTTACTATATATATAACTTATTTAGTCCATTCAATCTAGCATTTGAGCTAGCAAAACGAGATGATAAGCTGAATTTTGGTATATACCTAGTATTTGGTACCCTTTACAACGTACTTCACTCTGGGACAAATGTCACGTTTGCAAGTTCTCTTTTTAGTGGATCTAAGCCACCCAAAATCGGTTTTTCGCTTATATCTTAGTGAAAATTGGTTTTATCAAAAAAGTGGTTCTGTTCAAAATTGAAACCCACTAAATTCTCTACAAAACGCACATAAAAAGAATTGATGTCGCTAACCTAGAACTCGAGCTATGCAAGATTGAAAAAACCCCTTTTTTCGTGAATTTTATGCAAAATTCGTATAAATTTAGTTTTTTACCTGTAACCATGGGAAAAAATGGTTTTTCGGGAAAATTTATAATAACTGAAATTAAAGATGACTAAATTCTCTACAAATTCCATTAAAAAGAAATTAAATTGCTTACTTAGTTTCCGAGCTGTGGCGTCGCAAAGAAACGTTGCTAAAAATATGAAAAAAAAAATTTGGAATTATCGAGAAAAGTGAAATCGACTCAAAAGTTATTGGAAGATCGTAATTTTAAGAAGTCGAATAAAGTAGCGCAACAATTTATTATGACCAGTGGCGTAGCCAAGGGGGAGGGGCAAAGGGGGCAATTGCCCCCCACGGCATTTTATTGTTTGTTTCGACGTATCGTAGTTTGTTTATAAATTAAAGGAATAGGTAAATAAATCGTTTGCAATTTCTGGTTTCCCACTAATTAAAAAAAATTTTGACTACCTGGACTCGTTTTGCCCCCCCCCCCCTTGCCAAAATCCTGGCTACGCCACTGATTATGACCCAACTATGCCTAGCAGGAAAAAAATTCAAGGGAAGGCGTTACGCAGACGATGACAAGACCTTCGCAATATCCATGTATAAGAAAGGACCGGGCTGCTATAGAATTTGCAAAAAATGTTTGGACTTCCTAGTAAAAAAATCCTTCTTGAAACCCTTCAAAAAGTGCCGATTGAAGTGGGCTTCGGTGATGTGGTATACGATGTGCTGGGAGAAGTGGCATAGAAAATGAAAAAAAGCGACCAGTACTGTTCGCTAATATTTGACGAGATGTTTTTGAGTGCCAGTCTAGCTTATAATTGCAAACTTGATTGCAGTTTCACGACGATGGTAAATTACATACGACAAGTTTTGCGGACTATGCTTTCGTGATGATAAGAGGATTGAGGCGTACGTGGAAGCAGCCCCTTTTCATGTTCTTCCAAGTCGAACCACAACCTATCACACCATACTTTCATACTATCCTAAACATAATTACAAAAATAAAATAAAAAACTTATTCAAGTGAAGAAACCTTTAATAAGATGCTGAAGAAACTAAAAATCATCCAGGAGTCTTCAAAATGGCTCAAAACAGCGAAACCTCAAGTTCCACTACTTCAATTCAAGCACCTATCCAGTACTAGGCGGATTCTTCCACATAGCTTATTCAAGGTCCTTCATACATCCCGATCATTAATCGTACAAGAGTCGGTACAAGTCATGAAAAAAAAGCTCGCCATAGCCTCGACTTTATTCAACCAGTCACCTTTTGACTCGACGACGAGGCACCTCGATCGTATCTGATAATTTAATTATCAAACAACACGGTCCCATTAGCGAGTGTACTCGACTTGTACCGTAAATGCTGGCGGAAATCTTCACAAAGGGTTATCGTGACATTTAAATCGTAGTCTCCCAGTTCCGACTCCAAAATCTTGGCGATGTTTGTCGAGCAGACGAATTAACCGAGTTGATGTTTAATCTTGTGTTACTAATCGTAGACGGTAATTTGTTTTCGGTGTTTGGACGAAATCATTGAAGTTGGATGGTAGAGTTTCTCAGGAACCTTTGTGTTCTTAGGTACTTGAGGTAAAGCTTCGTGTATGGATGTGGTCATTTTGGTCATTTTTAATCATTGCTAAAGTTCTTACAGAAGTGAATACTCTCTTTTATTAGAAAATCATTTATATTATGCTACTAGTTTTTATTTTTATTCTTCATCATGTTCCTTTAGGAACAAGCATACTATTCCATTGATACTGTAATTGAGAAGAGGGATGCTACAAAGTATCCAAGTGAATTTTTGAATTCTATTAATTTACCAAGCATTTCATCTCATGAGTTACACATTAAAATTGGAATTCCAATTATGTTAATGCGGAACGTCGCACTCCCGAAATTATGTAATGGCACAAGAATGATTATGAAGAAACTATTGCCCAATTTAATTGAAACCCCAATTCTTACTGGATCTGCTGCAGGTGAAACTGCCCTGATATCCATTACATTTCTCTCAATCATTCCACACGTCACGTCATACAAACCAACGCCTGTTATAGAAGGTGTATCTAGTAGGCGTCATTTTCTGGCTGAAAAATCAACAACGTCGAATTTCCTCGTCCGAAAATACGCCGAATATGAAAACTACGAGGCTCTAATTACTCGCATGTTTTCCCAAAGGCAAAGGTCAGCGATAAACGGAAGTAATGGATAAAATGAAGAAAGGGATGATTCACAGGTAGAACTTGGGTAACGAGTATAATCGCCATTATGCATCGGTCGTGCGTGACATTCGTCATTAATACAACTGACCCTTTTACTAACGCGCAAACCGAGGTAGCATAGGTAAAGTTGGATGATTTTGGTTGTCCGGAGTAATCCGAGGAAGTTGGTATATCTTGTGGGAATATTTCCAAGATCATCTCTTTTTGGAAATGGAAACCATGAAGTAATGAAGATGGAAACGAATCCTTTTTAGGTACTCATCGAAGATCACTTGAATTCATCAACGATCCAAAGGTAAAACTCCATTCGCTTGCTCCGTTCACTACGCTTTTTGTCGAGCGTAACGCAGCAATAACGAAAGTACATTGTAATATATTACAACAATGTTCTAGTCGCGTGCCTTAATAACGTCCAGTAATGGATGTATGTTTAAAATTAACTTCCTGTGAAAACGTGGCCACACGAGCGAAGCAGAGGTCGCGGTACATGGCACCGGCGTCCATCGCCTTGGTCAAATACTCGTACACGCTTATACACGCGCTCATCAAACGTCAATATGCATCTCGACGCTTCGATCACAGGTCACCGGCGGCTGCCAGGGCACGCGGTGGATATTCGCGCATCGTACAAAAATACTCCTTAATGAATTCTTATCGCGTAAAAAAGCAGCGCACTCTGAAAAAACGACGTTTACTCGTAAATTATCAGATCCGAAGCGCAGACAAGTCCGAGCGTCTGCACGTTATACACCACGAGTATTACAAGGTGTCAAGTTCGTGATGTGTGAACAAGAATATACTATTTCGCGTCATCCCACACGTTTCACGACTTGGTCGACGATACCGTGAAAATGTCATCTTTCGGTTCCGCGTCTCTCGGCGGCCATTAAATCCCATTAACATCATTCGAAAGTTTCGACAGAATTGAATTCTCCCCATACAAAGTACCCAGGCCACCGAATACGATTAACGATAAATCATCGATCACGCTTTTGTTTTTACGAGCCTCACGACGTCGAGCGCTTTTTAATTGAACCCGCGCCCAGACTAGCGTCAATTATGGAATTCTGCGATATACGCGCCAACTCATCCGAGCGTATAATTAAAACAGCAGAAGGTTCAGCAGCCGACAAGATGTTTGTATAAAGTTACACTTTATCTGTAGACCGAAAAACCATTTAATGTTTGCAATCTGTCTCCCTTTGATAAGAAGCCTAGCGCCGACTCTACAGGTGTATTTTTTTACCTTTTTGTCTCTCTTTTACCTGAAACGAGAAACTTTTTCGATGTAACTGGGTATCTCGTCGGAGAGGTGAATTTCGCAGCTTCATCCGAGCAAGGTGTACTTTGCGAACATTACCAAAAAGGGTTGGTCGATATGGTTGATTTTATCGCGTCATCTTGAGGTACGTCGATGAAGCGATGATGTGTTTTGGCCACAACGCGAAGGCGCTTTTCGTGTCAAGGGTGAGTCTATCTTTGGTACATGATCTGTTTCGATTCGTCGCCAATTCATAGTCGCTAGAATCCCTGGTGCTTGTCTGGAAATTTTTTTCTCTTTTGATCACCATTTTACTTTGCTAAAAATTTTATATTTTGAAAAAAAAAATAGCAGATACTGAGATGAGGTTGGTGGCATTTTGTCGCCAACGGATGAGCGAATGATTCGTAGACTTGAACCTGGAATCTATGATGAGTTTATTCACTTTCAAAAGCGGACGGAATGCTACACTCCATAAAAGTAATGACATCATTTTGAAACATCCTGCATTCACTTGTCAATTTCGTTTTCATAATTATTAGAGCACAATTATTTGCATGACTAGGCGTTTATTGTATCATATTAATTTACTAAAAATAATTACCATGAATCGAAGTTGAAATTTATATTAAGATTTTTTGGCAACATTCGCTCAGAGCATCCCTACCCATCAAATCTGGAAAATTTATGAAATTTCAATGAAATTACTTGTAAATTATTAGTAATTACCTATATTTGACAGTAAATTACCCGTAATTACCAGTAAGTTTCTCGCTAAATTACAAGTAATCACCTTATTTTCCAGCAAGTTACTGGTAATTACCTGTATTTACCAGTAAGTTAATGGTAATTAACTGTATTTACCAGTAAGTTAATGGTAATTACCTGTATTTACCAGTAAGTTAATGGTAATTACCTGTATTTACCTATAAGTTTGCGGTAATTACCTGTATTTACTACTAAATTACTGGTAAAATACATGCAATTACCCAAATTTACCGGTAAATTACTGGTAATTACCAGAAATTTACCTGCAAATTACCAAAAATTACCAGAAATTTACCTGCAAATTACCAGAAATTACGTGCACATTACCTGTAATTACCAGTAAATTGCATCTGTAAATTACCGGTAATTACCGATCTCAGCTATTTCTAATAGTTTAGAAGTTTTTATTCTCGAAAATTGAAAATTTTCAATTGACTTTTTCCGAAATACATACATTCTTTTAAAATCCAACATACGAGTGTCTTGCACTCAATTTTTAATAGCATCCTTGTAGGAATTTCAGCGAAAAATGCGTTGAAATAAGCTTTTCTATTATCTTTAATAAAAAAAATTCTTAATTCAGACCGAAAATCACCAAAAAAATCACTACTTTTGCAAAACCATCATAAAATTACGAAGCAAAATCAATAATTTCAAAAGTCGCCACTTCTCTTTTCGCAGTTTTTCATCACCAGCGTTGCGTTGTACGTGAATAACGTTAATAACTTGATATATAGGAAATATTATACGGAAAATTTGTAGATACTTCAAATTTTTTCCCAAACTATCCGCCACCCTCATTATGAGACGATCAATTCACCAATTCATATGAATTTTCATGTTTATTTCTTTGATTCTCACTTTGACATGTTCCCCAAGACTTCCCCTTGAAAGGAAAAACTCTCGTCAGATCCAGAGGAGGAGTGCGGTTCTCAGGAATTACCTTTGGATAAACAAAACTTCACCTGGGATCATAATTATGCATTTATTAATGATCTCGTAAGTCCTGAACCGCCATAAAATAAAGCATACTCTGGACCTCATCCCCCTTAACACCTCATCACCACATTACCAAATCGAGCATCGCTTCCACGCAACATCCAAACAATTATCGCACCGAGAAACAAACCGGTGCTTCGACGGGGCTGCTTTTCGCTAATGGAAAAACTACACACGATACTTCCGGCGTTACCGCGCCGCGCAGACATACGATGCCATATCGAACGAACGAGCCAGCGAGCGAAAAAAAAAGCAGAAAAAATTAATAACATTAATCACACGTATGAAGAAATGACATAGATAAACGATCCGCAGAGGTAGTTCCACAACAGGTATAAGTTTACGTGTTGTTTTACGCGAACAGGATGCGCCGTATTATTAAAAAATATTAGATCGTTTCGTGATATATTACGATGACTTGTCACTTACCACGTACACCTAATAATACACCGAAGAGGGATGATGCGCACCATGGCATACAATACCGAAACATCATCGGTCGCGTGCTATATCCGAAGCACATGTTAAAAAAGACCACAGACTGGACTCGACCGAGTCAATACACAGGATCCGGGTCCCGGACTTAGACATATGGTCTTAATTGATCCTCGAACCGCGTCCATGTTCGCTTGGTGGATTACATTAATGGTATATTTCCAAATTACCGTCACCCATTTAATACAGAGGGTGCAAAGAGACTGGAAAATTCATCTCGTTATTCTTTCCATATCGACGCAGCCGTCTGGTAAAAAATTATTAGGGGAAGTGCACCGATAGAATTCGGTTCATGGTATTTCCAAGGCTTATTAAACAACTTTTCGATTCGACAAAACCGAAATTTTTTCACATTCCAGAAGTAATTACCAATTCCGATTTGCATTTCATCTACGGTCTGTGGTAAGATCTCCGCCCGTAGAACCCGTCATGACGAGCTCTTTATTGTTTTCAAATTACCAATTTAATATGCGAACCCTGTTGGCATTTTTCAAAGCCATTTTCCCCGCTATGCACTTCCTATTCTTTCAACGTGTTTACACGAAAGATCAACGACAGGTTGTTAATGGAAAACGTGTGGTTTCGAAGCGCTGAATTTAATTGATATCGCATTACTTTAAGGTTGACGTTTTGAGTAATAGAAGAATACACTAATGACGGTCGAGTATTAGCAGATACGGACACGGCATCGGCGGAGGCCAATGTAATCAAGGAGCGCATTTGTTTTGATGGACGGTTAAAGTGGCCTAGTTGGTGCGGGTCAAAGCAGTGTCACGAATTAGACAAGTCTGTCTTTCGAAAGTATACTTAAGCATAACGCCATTAAATAAGAATAGCTTGGCTTTTTCTTGTGTGAACTTTTTTTCTTTATCTTCTTCTTCTTTTGGTATATATCTTTAAACGTAGCATGTCGAGATAACACGGAGTACTTTCTTTTCGTGGCAGAAATGGGTTGTGATTTTCATTCTTCCTCGCGAGTACTCGAGATCTCGTTTGGTATGCGATGTGTCTTCGATGGCATCGAGATGACGAAAGTTGTTCTCGATCGATTCAACCCTTCTGATCGGGATCAGTCATCGAATTGGATTTGGTGCGGTGGATGTTTGGCTAGGTGCCAGGTACTCCTGTGTTCGTGCCTTTGGTTCATTGTTCCAAAATTTATTTCATCAAACTTTACATTGTAACATTTTCGAAATTTTTTTTTCAAGACATTAAAATAAGAAATTGTTTCAAGAGTATGGCATTGAAACATGAAAATGTATTTGGCCAAGACCTACGCTGTATACAGGGTGTCCAAATAATCCTACTTTGCCTTTTGAAAAATTACAGTTCAAACAAACATAAAAAACAACGGAAAAAGTGTAGAAATACAGAAGAAAATTACTTCATTACTGAAAATAATGAAAAAACATCCGAAAAACCAAAGAAAAGCAATCAAAAAAACATAAATATCTAAAAGAACATAAAAAATTAAAAAACGATAAAAAACGGCAAAAAATGCAAAAATAGAAAAAAAATTTTAATTATTAATACTTTTTGAAAAATCACAACAGTGGAACGAAAAACGGACCAAATTAAATGTAAAATTATGCAAGAGATCACATAATACATCAAAAAACTTGAAAAGCTACAGAAAAGCGGTCAAAGAAATGACACGAACTTCAAAAAACTAAAAAAAATATGGAAAAATTGCTTTGAAAATATTCTTAAAAAAACTAAAACAAGTAATCGTATAAAATGGGTGAGAAAATGAACGAAAAATTGACCAAAAAATCACTAAAAATGAATTAAAATGAGTTAAAAAACAGATGAAATTTTACAGAAAAGCGACTGAAAAAATGACGTACAAATCCAAAAAATAAAACGTAGAAAAAAAAAAGAAAATCACTAAAAATTGAAATACTGAAAATTAACCTGCAATTTTTTTGAAAAATTACAGAAAAGTGACGTAAAATTGGTGAAGAAACAAGAAAATCCATAGAAAAGTGGTTTGAAAAAATGACATAAAAATCCAAAAAATTAAAAATAGTGAAAAATCACTAAAAATTTAAAAACAGAAACAATATTTTTTGAAAAATCAGGACAATGTGACATGAAATGGGCGAAAAAAAAAGAAAAATTAACCAAAAAATCACTTTAAAAAAATAAAAGAAAGAGTAGATTAAAAGAATGAAACGTATCGTAAAATGGACGAAAGAAGTAAATGAAGAATTGACCAAAAAGTCTCTAACAGAAATAAAAAAAAAAGATGAAGACACAGAAAAGCAGTTGAAAAAATGACATGAAAATCCAAAAAATTAAAAATACTGGAAAATCACTGAAAATTTAAAAAACAAAAACAATATTTTCTAAAAAATTATAACGTGACATAAAATGGGCGAAAAAAATAAACGGAAAATCGTTCAAAAAATAACTTCAAAAAAATGAAAAAATAAGACAAATGAAAATCCGCAGAAAATCAGTTGAAAAAATGATATAAAAATCCAAAAAATAAAAAATAAAAAACCGTATAAAAATGGTGAAAAATTTAAAAACAAAAAATACCGAAAAAAATGAACAATATTTGAAAAATGGAAACAACGGAACAAAAAACGAACCAAAATAAACATGAAATTGACCGAGAAATCGCTAAAAACATCTTAGGCGAAAATCCACAAAGAAACAGTTGGAAAAATAACATAAAAATCCAAAAAATCACAAAAAATTGCAAAATATGTATTAAAAAACGACCAAAAAAACAGGCCAAAACATTACTTCATGTAAAAAAAATTAATCGTCGACTATACTCAAATTCCAAATCTCTAAAATTTTTTAAAATGATGACGTCATCTTTGATCTACTCAATGTCGAAAATTCAATTACGTCAATTTTGAGAAGCTCAACCCAAACGGATGCTCAAATTCACATATACATCGACTTTTTGCGAGTCATCTCCACCAATCAAACCCTTCATATTCATCTCTATCACATTCAAATCATCACAGCTCGTGTTCTCGATGAAAAAAAAACCGCACCAAAGCAGTACGAAAAAAAGGGGAATCATATCCTGTTCCAAAGCAGTTGCATTCCACTTGCTACTGGTGTTGCACCATATGTTAATGAACTTCCTGATATGCATGTTAAATACTAAATACCAGTAACTACACATCTCGAAAAATCTCTCCATCTTAAGATACGCGCATAAAAGGGATGTTAAGAGTAATTCATTTAAATATGTCACCTGCGAACGTTACACTCCTTCTTAATTTAGTCGGCATTGGAAATAAAGAGTCGCGTGACCTCGCAGGCTCCTGTGGGATATCTATGGCTGGTGCTTGCTACTACCGTGTATCTTCTATCCTTTTCAACGTTATCCTTACACTTTATTCGTGCGTTGTACTTCCGTTTCTTTTAATGATCTTTAACACGTGTTGATATTTCTTTTTAAGACTTATTTTAAAGTGTATAGGTGTTCGGATGGTTAGGGAGAGATGTTTTTTACTTCAACCTCGTTGTATAATTTTATAGCTCGATGTACCTATTTTCAGCGTTAAGAGCTGTTTACAAGCGTGAAGATGCAGAAGTTCTCAATAGAGTGAAAGAAGTTTAAATATTGAGATTTCTTTACATGAAGACTTGGTTTCTGATTACCAGATTTTTCATCAATAGTGTACCACCCTCCTCTCATCTCTTTCACTTTGGACTAGCAAAATGCAAACACAAAATCCACAAGACTACACGACAAAAGATCTACAACTCGAAGGATTCCATGTACCATCAAGTAAGCACCTGATGAATAATTTCATCATTTGCCAACAGATCATACATTTTAGCTCACAGATTCCCCATAAGAACCTCAACACTTCCGGTGAACCAAAATTTCCATATCCTCCTAGGATCTTCATTTGCATAATTTTTCTCCTATACGGCGACTATCAACAAACACGACGACAAGACGCAAAACAGGAGAAAAAAGGCTTACGAAGGATATACTTGTTTTTTATCTCCTTCAACCTGTTATGTAATATAAGTAGTTCATCTGGAAAATACACAACCGACGAAACGCCCACAGGAAACATTTAAACGGTATCTTTTCTTGTGAAAATATAATACGAGATCTTTTTTCTCTAAAAAAGCGTCATTATACGTGGACCCTACTCTATGTACTTTTTTCCCAGATAGGGTAAAAATTATCGTATTTTAATTTGTAAATTACAACTTCACCCAAAATCACCGCCTACATCCTTTACGGGCGCGATCTCGTTATGGCGACGGCAGCAAACACGATGTGCGAGACAGGTAAACGATTTCTTTTTTCATCTAAAATAACGATAATTTCGGTTCGGTAGCCTAATAAAGGTAACCAGTTATTTAGTAGGTATACGACGTCGATTGTAACCATGATTTATGGAGCCCCGCGAGTAACACGGTGCCCGATGATCGTCGTAAATACGCCGATAGTCTGGGCGAATTAGACAATGGTTGTAATAAATGAAAGTCGTAATTTCGTCGTGATTGTGGAATACCTGAAGGGGGGGGGCTTGATGAAATATTGAATATTCAAATTTTTTGGCGCTATCGATAAAGATAGATTTTTAGCAGTGCCGTCTTTTTGAAATGAGAATCGATAAATACCTCAAAAAATTGAGATGTAAGAAAGAAACAACTGCTGAGATTGGTTTTCCTCTAAATTTCAAATTATTTTTATATTCGCAATTTTACCAATAAGTTGTCTCTTTGGTACACAACAATTCACTAATCTCGAAAATTGTAGAAGTTTCATTAAAATTCAATAAAATTGTTAAAATGATGTTAAAATAGTGCAAAGTTGTTCAGTGCTTGCTCCAAATTGCACAAAAGTTGTACAGAACGATTAAATTAATGAGAAATTTAGCTAAAAATGCAAATTTCTATCAAAAAAATAGATTAGAATTGATCAAAATTTGTCTAAAATTGCTCAAAATGGCACAAAATTGTCAAAATATTGTTATAATTGACAATACTAGCTCAAAACTCCTTAAAATTGTTAAAATGTGGTTAAAATTGATTAATAGTTCCTCAAAATTACACAAAAGTTATACAAAACGATTAAATCAGTAAAAAATTTAGTCAAAAATTGCAAAAACTTCCAAAATGTTGTTAAAATAGTTCAAAATCAATCGTAATTTGTTTAAAATTTCTCAAAATTGCACAAAATTGTCAAAATGTTGTTAAAATTGTCCATATAAGCCTAAAACTTCATAAAAATCTTTAAAATGTGGCAAAAATGGATAAAAGTTGATTAAAATTATTTCAAAATTGCACAGAAGTTGTTCAACACAATTAAATAAATAAAAAAGTGTGTCTAAAATAGCACAAAACGATCAAAATGTTGTCAAAATAGTCCAAAATCGATCATAATTTGTTCAAAATGGCTTGAAACGTTGCTTAAGTTGTTCAATATTTGCTCAGAATTGCATAACAGCAGTTAAAATGTTGTTGAATTGAATAGAAAAAAGTTCAAAATTGCACGAAACAATTAAATTGAAAACAAATTTGGTTAAAATTCCACTAAAGTGACGCAATACGATTAAATTAATGAAAAATTTGGATAAAAGTGTTAAAAACTATCATGTTTCTAAAATAATTTAGAATTGATCAAATTTAATAGTTTTTTGCCATTTTAAACAAATTTTTCATTAATTTAATCATTTTACACAACTTTTATGCAATTTTGAGCATATATTAATAAGCTTTAATCAATTTTAACAGTTCTTATGCAATTTTGGGAAAATATTGAACAATTTTAACAATATTTGGCAATTTTGATGAATTTTAAGAGATTTTAAACAAATTTTAATCAATTTTAAACTATTTTGTCAACATTTTGACAATTTTGCATAATTTTATGCAGTTTTAGACAAATACTGAACAACGCTAAACAATTATAACACTCATTTTGGCAATTTTTGTGCAATTTCAAGTAATTTTAATCAATTTAATTGAAATGTTGACAATTTTTAAGCAAATTTTTCGTCAATTTAATGGCCTTGTACAACTTCTACGCAATTTTGAACAAGTATTGAACAACTTTAAACGACTTTAACAACATTTTGGCAATTTAGTGTAATTCTAAGGAATTTTCATCAATTCAAACAAAATTTTGACAATTTTTATAAAGTTTCAAGCAAATTTTTCATCAAATTTGAACAACTTGCACAGATTTTATTCAATTTTACACGAATATATCGTGATTTAGATGAATTTCCATGGACGGAAGATAAATTGAGCGAAATTTATGGAAAATAATGATAAATCTTCATCTATGATTTAAGGTTGGGGTTTGGTTGAGCATCAAAAATTCGTTCGAGGGCAGCACAAAGTGACCGGATTCAGGGCAGCATTTGATATTTTCCAATGGTTAGGCAACTCTACGCGCACGAATTCCACTTCTTTAAATTATTGAATGCGAAATAACCAATTTTTCTGTGACTTGTCACGAGATCGCTATTTTATCGCGATTCCCTCAGTTCCTAGCAATTTCATGTACTTCATCGATACGAAAACACATCATCGTGGAGTCACGGTAGAAAAACGCGAAATAGTTACACCGCTGAAACAGCGGAAACGTCTCAGGTCTACGCGTATTCCTCATATTATAATATTTACGTCTAGATCCCTGCCTTAATATATGGCACGTTACAAAGGAGTCAGGTTGTTGCGCTCGGTAACCGTGTAACGCATTTGGCAACGGCAGGGTCAGGGGAGAGGGTACGTGCGAGACATATCCCAAATGAAGGATCCGCGAATACTTCGCATTAGTCGTATAACCCGAGCCTATATAAAGCACTTCCCTTTCCTGTGTTTAAGAGTAAAAAAAAATTCTCGACGCGATTCTCTCTTTACATAACTGCTTCGCGGTTTCCTGTCTCGGAAATCCACCTGCATATAGCGAAGGGTTTTTGTATAAACATGTGTATGATGCTCGTGTGTGCAATTCGCAGCGGTACGAATACAAATCGAAGAAATGCCGAAATATGATTTCAACCAAGTCCACGTAATAGGGAAACAAGGCGTTGAAAAATTCCCCCAAATTAGACCATCACGTGAACGATCGATCGCTAATAAATCGTAGCTCGTGCTACTTTTTTGGCTTGCAGCGACAAGTCTCGAACGAGTCGCACCGGGATCTTTTTAGACTATATCGTTACGATGATTAACATATTTAACCGCGCTATCGTCGTGTAGCGTAATTTGTAAATAGCCAGTCATTCTCGCGCCATTGTTTCGCCTACTTTTCGGCGGCTCGCCGATCACTTCGGATGGACGCGTAAGAATATTGACCTTAATTGCCGACAAGGAAAAATGCTCGAGTTTGACATGCCGTTTGAATCGCGTAATCGAGCTTGTGAGATAACACCGCGAACGAGATGTGATGAAATTCACAAAAGCTCGAAAACAACGCGATATTTAGCATTGTTAACAAGACCTGTTGGGTAATTACGCCGACGAAATGATCGACTGGATGTGGAATTAGCAAGGTTTGTAGATAAATTACACATTGACGATATGATTGCCTGCCGAGTAGGAGAAGCTTTGTAAACAAAGCGATTTTTTTTTGAAATCGTCGATTAAATCGTTCTTAACTTCGTTTTAATTCGTCAATTAGAATTGGCGAAGTATTACGGTGATATGGTGTAATTTGTTTTCAAGTTGGAAGAGTTCAAAGCCGAGTGAGGAGAGTAATTAAACTTAAGCAATTTTTCCACAGAAATATAAAAAAATAAATCGTGAAAATATCTAGTTTTTTTTACCCTTTCATCAAAATAATGTTTTGTAAAATGACTCTCACTTTCATACTAACACATCCTAGTGTGTTTGAAAACTTGAAAAAAGTAATAAACGGGAGGTTTTACCGAAGCCATCTAACGTCCTAGTAAAAGCATCCCCCCCCCCACAACGTCAGGGATCCGAAGTGCAAGACGGCAGCTCGATAAGAAGGCAGAAACCAAAAAGGAACAATTATAAAACTATCCGTGACTTGCTGACGTGTAAACATCTCATTGTTATCGAAGTAACGATTTTGCACAACTTTAAAATCGATCAAAATTTGTTTAAAATTGCATAAAATTGCACAAAAGATGTGCAGAATGATTAAATTACAGAAAAATTAGGCTAAATTGCAAAAAACTATTAAAATGTTGTAAAAATAATTCAGAATTGATCAAAACGTTGTTAAAATTGTTTAAAGTTGTTCAATATTCGGTTGAAATTGCAAAAAATTGTCAAAAGGTTGATAAAGTAGTTCAATATATGCTCAAAATTGCACAAAAGTTGTGCAAAACGATTAAATTATTAAAAAATTTGTCAAAAATTGCAAAAAAATATTAAAATGTTAAAATTACTGTTCAAAGTTGTTTAATATTTGTTTAAAAGTGCAAAAGGTTGTCAAAATGTTGTTAAAATTGTTTAATATTTGCTCAAAAGTGAACAGAAGTTGTACTGAACGATTAAATTAATGAAAAATTTGGCTAAAATGGCAACAAATTATCAAAATGTTGCTTAAATCGCTTAGAATTGATCATTTGTTTAAAATTGGTTAAAATTGTTTACAATTTCATAAAGTTGCCAAAATGCCGTTAAAATTGTTCAAAGTTTTTCAATATTTGTTCAAAACTGCACAAAAGTTATGCAGAACGATTAAATTAATGAAAAATTTGGGTAAGATGGCAAAAAATTATCAAAATGTTGATAAAACTGCTTTTGATCGATTGTTAAAAATTTTTTACAATTTCTTAAAATTGCAAAAAGTTGTTAAAATTGATCAATATTTGCTCAAAGTTGCACAAATTTGTAAAAAACAATTAAATTAATAAAAAAATAAATTAAAAAAAAATAATTTGATCGTTTTGCACAACTTTTGCGCGATTTTGAGCAAATATTAATCAATCTTGACGACAGTTCAACGATAAATATGAAATTTTGAGCAAATATTGAATAACTTCAAATAATCCAACAACATTGTGACAATTTTGTGCAATTTTAAACAAATTTTAACTGATTTTTAACCGTTTTGACAACATTTTGACAGTTTTTTATAATTTTAAGCAACTTTTTCATTAATTTTACCGTTTTGCATCACTTTTGCACAATTTTGTGCAAATTCTAATCAACTTAAATCGATTTTAACATAATTTTGGTAATTTTGCGTCATCTGCAGCAATTGTAAACAAATTTTGACTGATTCTAAATCATTTTCACAATATTATATGTAGTTTAGAATCGAACAGAATTTTTTTCAAATTGCTTTCACGGGCAGCAAATCATGTTTTAAACATAAAAATAGGTAAATACTCAAAATTATTCTTTGCAGATTTAGTAGTTCGTCTTTTCCAAGAACAAACAAAATTTCTTGGTAACAAAATGATACAACTAGAAAAAAAATAGATTCGGTTATCAAGAAACCTAAGAATCCCAGGAAACTTTGTCCAATTACAAAACCTTCCAGAATTTTGATAGATTTTAAATTATTTCGACGATATTAGTTTAGAAAAAATCAGAATTTGTTTAAAATTGAATATTACGTACAGTGGCGTAGCCAGGCAGTTATCAAGGGGAGGGGGGTCCTGCACTGGCAGATGCGAGGGGGGTATTTTTTTTCTTTACAATTTTGTAACTTTTTTTTTT
>QBDW01004888.1:0-16433 GCA_003261595.1 Maconellicoccus hirsutus
TTACCTAGGTATACATAATATATATGTACTTCTACCTATGTAGGGAGGGAGAGGGGGGGACTAGGTACATAGGTAGCCGAGAGTCAAACTAACCTGTAGTACATGATTAGCATGACGATGCCCGGTATCCAAAATGAGACGCTCGACGAAATGATTAGATAGTAGTTGTTGACAACGAACGAGCAATCGTAAGGATTTTGCTCGCGATGTCGACGATACTTTTCGGTAGTATACCATCCTAAAAAGATGGGAGTAAACGATATGAACGCCGGCAACAGCCAAACGTTGGCTAACGTGAAATAAACGGTTTTCTGCGTCATTATAATTGGATATTGCAACGGTCTAACGATAGCGTAGTACCGATCGACGCTGATGCAACACAAATGAAGTATGGAGGCGGTGGAAAAATACACGTCCAACGAATTCCACACGTCGCACATGAATTTACCAAACAGCCATCGACCATTGGTGATGTTAACGCTGGCGTTGAAAGTCATCGCGCAAAGCGCCACCAACAAATCGGCAAAAGCCAACGAAACTACATAATAATTGGTGAGCACGCGTAGTTTGCGGTGTCGAATCACGCTAATCACCACCAACGCGTTTCCCAACACCGCGCAAACTATTATTGATCCCATCAGTAATATCTTCAACGCCATCGACGCCGTTACGTTTATCGTTAGGGCCGCCGACGCCGCCGCCGCCGCGCCTTCCGCCATCGTTGCCGATTGCAATACGGCCGTGCCCGCAATGCCGCCGGACACAGATGCCGACGCCATCGCAACTCCGGCCGCCACCATCGCAGGCGAAAATTCTGATGATACGTTGTCGTTTACGCTAACGACAACGCCACCGCCGCTACCGTAATCACCATTGTTGTTACCTCCGCCGACGACTGATGAATTACTCGTCTCCATAAACGCGACCGCGATAGTGGCGTTATTTGCGACCCGAGCAATGGTGTCTAGATCATTGTCGCCGTCACCAAAGTAGTCGTCGTCGTCGTCGTCGTCGTCGTCGTCGTCGCCGTCATCGCCACCGCCACCGCCTTCGTGATCACTATCGCTATTACCACTGATGCCGCCGTCGCCGCCGTCATCGCCATCACCGCTGTCAGCTCCTTCAACATCGCTTGCAATAATCGCCGTGTCATATCCCATAACGTGATAAAAACTGTACAGCACTCGCGGTATCCTGCTTCATTGATGCGCGGCTTTCGGTCAAGGTGTACGCGCGAGCGCGAATTCGTTGATTTCACTTTCACTGTGTACGTTGTAAGGGTGGAAAACTCTTCGTTTGTTACAACCGTTCATTTTTTCCTTTACAAGACAACAAGACCGCAACGATAACTCGCAAACGGTATCGTTCATTTCAGTATTCAGTAATCGGTATTCGGTATTCGGTATTCGGTATTAGGTATTTAGACTGCTTACTGCACACTGCACAGTACGCCTGTTTGTTGAGAGACACGAATCGAGCTTCGCTACGTAATCAGTCGATCATCTTTTGTTTTTTTCATACTTTATGGTATCTACCTAATACTCGTACCTATCTGTACGTAGGTATTAATACGTACTACTTGTACTTACTGCCGGTACCTCTATCTATCAGCGTTCAATGGTAAACGTATTGTTGCTATTTCCACGACGGCGTAGTGGTACTTTTACTAGGTGAAGTATAAAATTCGCATATTTTCAACTATCGTCCCTTCGCTTACGGATGCAGTGTAATAGGTAGTTAATGTGTATGGTTTAATACAGCAGGTCAGCTCATCAAGCTACATAACGTCGACGTTGTCGTTGTCGTTGTCGTTGTCGTTGTCGTTGTCGCCGTCGCCGTCCAACGCAGCAGACTTATCAACTTGAACGAAAAACAAAAAAACAATAATAAAAACGAGATGGTTTCCTATACCGAGCGTACTTGGTTGGCTAATGGTAATATAGACATATTAGGTACAAACAACAAACCCCAACTTACTGAGAAAACTCCAGTTATTCATACCCTGCTCACCACCTTATTCGCCAATTGATAAGCGAGAATTTTGTTCATCACAAAGTTAGGTTCTATTGTAACTCTAGCTAGTAGCTAAGCTACACATTACACAAATGCTCTGGCGTACGCGTGTGGGTCTACGTAGATAGTAGACACAGATAGAGCTGTGCCTATGTACTAGATGAGTGTTAGTAGGTACTAACTAAGTAGTAAGTAAGTACCAGGTGTAGGGTTAGGCATGTAACGTAATTACGCGTACGAATGAATACTGAATAACTGAATAAGTGCACCTGCCTAATACGATGGCACACAGTACCTACACTATGCGATTGCAGCTAAAATACTCGTTGGCTTACCTTTTCTCATCACATCGCAGTCTTCGTCGTCGTCGTCGTCGTCGTCGTCGCGCTTCCTATGTTCTTTAGATTGATTGTCTACTGTCTACCCGTCGAATTTACTGTCGTAGTAGTACGTGCGTACGTACTCGTACAAGCGGCGACGAATTACTCACAAAAAATCACTGCGCCTTATTAACGCTAAAGCGATCATACTTGTAACTACTCGTACGTTTGTCGGACCGTTATGCGGTAGGTAGTAGGTAGTAGGTAGTAGGTAGTAGGTACTGTCTGTGTGTCCGTCAACAAAATTGCGACTCGTACAAACCACGGAATTATTACAAGCTTTCACTATGCAAGTTCTATCTGAGCTAGCACCGCCGCAATACTACGTCACCATCCTAGTTATCGTTTCGTCGTCACCGACGACAACGCCGCCGCTGTAAAAGCTTGCACTTGCACTGCAGCCACACACACCAGTACACCACACTAAGCAAGAGGACGATGTTTAATATCGTTTTGTAACGTACTTTTGAGATTTACACGCAAACTTGAGTTAATTCTTTCATTCATTCATTCATTCGTTCGTTCGTTCGTTCGTTCGTTCGTTCAGTCAATTCGCCTGTGTATTGTGCAAGGGTGTCTGTTAGTGGGTGGGTAAGGTACACCATGACACGCTCAGCGTCAGCACAAGAGAGTACCGCACCCTTAGGCACTGCTTCATTCTGTATGTGTACTTACTACTTAGTGTACCTGATTTACATAGCACGTAGTACATTACATACTGTATACCTACAGTACGTGTTTTGCACATTTTAATGAAACTGATCAAAGGTATCGAAGAACGTATTTTTTCTGAAACCTATGGAAACGTGTGATATAGTGGTGCCACCAAGCAAAGGGCGAGGGGCTAGGGAGCTAATGCACCTCCCACAAAGAAAATTTTACCGCGTAAAAACCTGCTCAACCTCAACGATGATACACGTAAAAACTTTATATTTTTGTAACGGATGTGTATCGAAAATTTTCGCCCTTTCGTCTTTTCATTTCAATTTTTGTGTAGAAAATGAAAAATATTACGAAAAAAGGTGTCTTAAGCGCCGAAATAACATGATGAAAAACTGATGGGTACGCAATAAGCATTTCAAAATTTCAATCGACAATCCTACTTTCCAGCTTAAAGCTCAATAACTCGCCAAAGAAAGCTTTTATCGAGTCGTGCTTAGCGGTACTAGACTGGACGCAAATTTCCTTTATTTCGAGTACTGCATATCATTCATTTTCCACGAAAGATTGTTGTTTAATTTAAACCGCCTGCGTAAATGCTGAACCATTTTGGTTTGCTCGTATTACGCGCCGAATATTTCTAAATTCTTAAAACTGACTTTTTCATATTTCTTTGTACTGGCGATGGTAACAGGCTGGCTTTCGCTAGTGAAACCCGCCTAAAAAATGTATGTAGGTAACTAGGTATGGCACAAATTCGACAAAAAAATAGATGGACAGATAGGATAGATGAGTAGTTAGGTAGGTAGGTTGGTTGAGTACATTAAATCATCAATCAACTACATAGTAAGTTTAATCGCTTATTATGTTCGGTATTAATTCTGTATCATTTTTTTATTGCTTTTTTTCTCATTTTTTTTTTTTTGTAAGAAATGACTTTTTACTACTTAAGTAATTAAAGTATGAAACGACATTGATTAGGTACTTATACGTATATAAACAGAACATAGCAAAAAGGCAGGTAACAATAGTAAATTTTCCGGTGTCGTGTAACACATCTTGTAGTCGTATTATTCCAAAATAACGCAACTTGCGCACTATATATGTATGTATGTACATCTAAGTATCTAAAAAAAAAATTGTAAAAAATATGATCTACAGCATTAGATATAGATATAGATACAGTATTAGGCCTACTAATGTGTAAACAGGTAAGTAGGAAGTACGTATTACGTAAGTAGCTAAGTACGTACAAAAAAACGAAAAGAAACGAAACGAAACGAAACGAAACGAATTGTATCTACGCATCAGTGTTAATGATTATTTTGCGTTTGCGTTTTCAAATTATTGCGAGTAATATCAACTTAAATTCTTCATTTTAATCAAAATATCAAAATAACGATTTATAAACATCAGTAAGGCTTCAAAATAATTTTTTTTTGTATTACTCGTACTTATCTATGGTGATGGGATTTTTGCGCTTGCGCTTGCGCTTGCGTTCGCGTTCGCGCTCGCGCTCAGGGGTACTAACTACTAACATTAACCGGACGTACTGTATAGTGTATGTATATGTACTGTACGTATGCCTGTGTAGTGTGTACGTGTACGTACATGTATCGCAGGACGCAAATACGTAGTAACGTAGCGTATGATACGTACGTTATTACTTCCGACCTGCAACATGCATACAATTAGGTACACGTAAACATAACGTACTTAATATGATAATGACGATTAATAATGACAAAAAATACAGTAGTTGTACTTTTACTACCGCCGCTGCTAATGTTGTCAGTAAAAATTAAAATAAAAACAACAGTGACGACGACGACAACAATAATAATAAAAACAACAACAACAACAACAACAATAATAATAATAATAATAATAATAATAAAAAATAATGACAACAACGACAATGACGACGACGACGACAACAACAACAACAACAACAACAACAACAACACCAGCAGCAGCAGCAGCAGCAGCAGTAGTAATAGTGTGGGCGGTAATGATATTAATTAGGTATGATAATAATAATCATAGTAATAATAATAATAATAATAATAGGTAATAAATATCGCTAATTAATTAATAGTACGAGTCGCTTCGAAAGATTGTAGTGCAAAGCGGGTAAAAAAATTCAACCTAATCGCAACGTAAGTCAATCCATTCGAATTGCCTTTGTTAAATATAACGGGCTTTCGTTTTGTTATTCGTGTGTCGCGTCGTTTCGATACATAATAATGATAAATTTTTTTGTTTTTTGTCATTTTTTAAAAACCAAATATACTAGCGTAAATCATTATAATAACCATATAGGTAGGTAGGTAGGTAGGTAGGTAGGTAGGTAGTAAGGTACTTTAAACTACTTACAAATTAATTTTTCCAGTCGTACAAATTTGAGTAAAAAAACAAAACGAAAAAAAAAACAAAGAAAAAAACGAACGAACGAACGAACGAACAAACAAACAAACAAAACAGTACATAATAATAATTAGTAAGTAGGTATATCGAGTATTAAATTCTTATTGTTTCTTGTCATAAGCTGCTACCTAATTCGCTAGATCGTCTTCTACCGATGTTTTTTAAATACGTTTCCGAATATATGCTTCGTGTGCGATCGTCGTAACGAAGAGATTGTCTTCGTATATCGAGCCCGTCGATATCGGAAGAACCGCTCCTACATATGTAGCAGAAAGCCCATTTGAGAGTATTTCTAAATGCTTCTCTAAAGTCTCTATTAAAATAAGCGTATATTAAAGGATTTAACATCGAATTGGAATATCCAATCCAAAATACAATGGTGGCCACTACATTCGGACACGTGCACGCCTTGTCGCATAACGCTGTAATCACGTACCTGCGGCAAATAAATTACCAAATTAGTGAGTAGTTAGGCTAACTAGTTACGGTCAGTAGTCACTAGTTATTACCTAGCTACGTAGACGTACCTAGACCTACCTACCTAGTACCTAAGTACCTACTATGCGGTAGTTGGGTTCTGAACTAAGCTATTATACTCGTAGGTAATGAGGTACGTGGTACGTGGTACGTCTACGTAAACGCATACGCGTAGGTCTGCTGGGGTACGAGTCTATGTCTATTGTGCCGCATAAACTAGCTTGGTAGGCCTACTTGGTATTTGACGATCCACCTACAACTACGTATTGCGTATTACGTATTACGTACGTATGTTGTGTATGTAGGTACATAAAATGTAAACTACGAAATTGAATCAATTTTATTTCTACTACGTTTGAAAAATTCGTTACTATTACGCAGACATACTCTATGTATACGAGTACGTCTACGTATGTAGTAGGCCTACGTAATACGTACAGTACCTGCGAGTATGTGGCGTAGTATGCAGCTAACTGTAACTACATAATACACATACGTATAATTGTACTCGTATAGTATAGTATAGTATAGTATAGTATACTACATACCAGTATACTCGTAATACGTAGTAGCCTAACTGGCTAGAGCTACGTAGTACGTACATGTATTCGTACAGTATGTGTATCGTAGCCTACGTCTACGTATATTACCTTCTGTTTACTGTAAGTGTACATATTGTAAGTACAAAATTGTAAGCCTGCTGTGCTGTGCTGTACTGTACTGTACTATACTATACAATACAATACAATACTATACTAGGCTAGGGCGTGATACTACCCAAGTATCCTGGTGCTACTACGTAGTACATACTGCGTAGAGTGCGTACGCCTACATACGAACGAGTATACTCGACTATGTCGTAGCCTACGGTATTTATTTTACCATAAAAAAAACGGCAGCCAACACACGATAAAGGTGCCCATGATGATTCCCAAAGTTCGAGCGGCTTTATGTTCTCTTTTCATTTTGATGATATTCCTATCCTTGGTCGGCGTACAGTGCACCGACGTACCCATTTCATTGAACACGTTCGAAGACGACCTTCCGTTATTGCTTTTCAGATCGCCGTTCGAACTGTTGTGGTCGTCTCTGGCATAATTGATGAGCGCTTGGTTGCCCAGACGAGCGTGTATTTGTTTTTCTTGCCGATTAGCTTCACGAAAAATGGCCAAATATGTAAATATCATGATGGTACACGGAATCCAAAACGATATGGACGACGAAACTATCGCGTACAATTTGTTAACCTGCGAATTACGTAGCTATTTAAAATCTACACTAAAGTAGAGCTACCTATACCTCTACTCGCTGAATTGTATCAACTATGCAATACCTATACCTATACCTATACCTACATAATATGTGCATACGGTACATACATACGCATATATTACGTATACAGTACGTACTACGTAGTACGTAGCCTACTGTGCGTCCGGTTCATCTTAGTACCCCTCAGCGCCAGCGCCAGCGCCAGCGCCGGTGCTAAAATCCTACCAACATACGATACGAGTGCACTAGTACGTAGTACAAAATAATTATAACCTCCTCGCGCGGAAGATAAATTACTTTTTTTTTATGGAACAATATTGAATTGTACGTAGGTAATGTTATGCTTTATTTTTCAACCAAAAAAAGAAAATCAAATTATTCGCTGCAATCGGTTGCGCTTTGAAATGAAAAAAGTTGTGATCTATCTATCTAGTATCTAGTATCTAGTCCAATATACGTAGGTAGTAGGTAGGCTACATCAGGTGCGGATCCAGGGGAGGATCAACTCCCCAAAAAAAGTGAAAAATAAAGAAATAAAGAAAAAAATACACCAATTGTAAAACAAAATATTCTGTGTACGCAAATAAAAAAATTAAGTTTTTCTCAGTTCATGTTACATGGGGTTTCTTTCGCGTTAGCAGTGTGTGCAACGCCATTTGGAAAAAAAAATAGCACTATTATACGTAATTGTTAGAAATTCATTCGTAAAAAAATATCTAGTTACCCATCTCCATCCATAATTCCATCCCCCCCCCCCGCCGCCACAAATTCAATTCTAGATCCGCTACTGGACTACATACTGTATATATGCAAACATGTAGTATGACGTGCACTCGTATACATACTGTATGTAGGTATGTACATACCACAGATCATTCGTTCGTACCCGCAGTCAGTATTGGTAGATACCGAATATATGTACGTATTGGGTATCCTTCCGTATCCGTATCCATACCTAACACCTATCAGGATACATTAGGAGGTGGTGAGGTAGCAGGTAGCAGGTAGCAGGTAGTAGGTAGTAGGTAGTAGGTAGTAGGTACGTAGGTAGTAGGTAGTAGGTACGTAGGTATACATAAACAATTAGACATACGTAGACATACTACTCGTACGAGTACTTACTTGGAAATTACACTTGTGCGTATTGCTCAGTCTCCATTTAAGGTGTTCTTCGGTCGTATACCAACCGTAAAATATGGGCACGAATGCTATAACGGCTGGCGATAACCACGTATTCAGCAACATCACAGCCACCACTTTTTTCGTCATGTTTATAGGATATTTGAAGGGTTTTACAATCGCGTAATACCTGTCTACGCTGATGCAGCACAGGTGTAGAATGGAAGCGGTAGAAAAATACACGTCCAACGAATTCCACACGTCGCACATAAAATAACCGAACAACCATTTGTCAGTGAACTGCACGCTGGCGTTGAAAGTCATCGCGCCCATCGCCACCAGCATGTCCGCGAACGCCAACGAGACCACAAAATAATTAGTTATCACGCGTAATTTTCTGTGCCTCATAACGCTAACGATCACCAATAAATTTCCGCAAATCGACGCTACAATAATGAAGCCCATCAGGCCGCCCCAAATCACCAGCACAATAACCGTTGTCCAGTGGCCGCCGCTGTCGCTGCCGCTGCCGCCAGACAACGAGGAGAAATTGGACGCTGGTGCCGCGGTCGACGACACAGCCGCGTTTCTCAACTCATCAAAAGCGTCCGATGAAAAAGAAACAGAATGATTTTCGGTGTGCGATCCATGCGTGTCCGCCATTTCATTCTTCACCGACTGAAATTTGATTTCTCCGTTCGTCGACGGAAACTTTGTCCATCATTCGGCATCTCTTTTCTGTTATGTCGAATCGTTTGTCGTTTGATCACATTTCGGGCTACGTAATCCGGTAATCGGTTCGATAAATAGGTAGATAGAGGTAATATAAAGTAGGCAGGCAGGCAGGCAGGCAGGCAGGCAGGCGGGCGGGCGAGAGGGCGGGCAGATGAGTAAGCGCGAATACGCAACTCGATGGAGTAAATGAATAAATAACAGGTAAGTGAACGTAAAGTAAAATAAGTAAACAATAGTAAGTACACGACGTGAATGTGATAGGGGTGTGCACAACCAGCCGGTATCGCCAACGGATAGGCCGATACGCGCTACGAAGATACCCGACGTCTCGAGAGTTAGTAGTAATTAGTACACCTAGTATGTGTATGTGTATGTGTATGTACTCGTATTAGCGTATACGAATACGAATACGAATACGAATAGTAGCCTACCGCCAAACCTCATTTGACTACTTCTTTCTTCGTTATTTTTTTTTTCTTTTTTACACGCAACGCCACAATTTTTCTCCGCACTGTATTACTTCTCTTATTACTTTTCGTATATGTCTCGTCAATAATACGTGGTAGCCGTCTTGCGAACGTCGAATAACTTTTCATTACTGCAGGTACCAACACCAACGTGCTCGATGAATGATGGCCATTTCCATCGCAGCAAATCGTGCTTAGCCTTTCATCTATTTCATATTCTTACTTTTACCTTTGTTCTTATTACGCATGTACAGTATACGATATGTATAATGTATAATGTATTATGTACATGTACGCACAGTAGCCTACTAAACCAAGATTTTCAGAAAAATTCTTCAGTCTTTCTCAAACGGCAAAAAAGAACAAAAAGAGAAAAAAAACCAAAACCAGCACAAATTTACCAAATAGTGCTCGCTTTTATCGTTTTTTCTTGTTTTCGCTTTTCGGCAGCGTCTAACTGCTGACACAGCGATAGAGATAGCGATGTACTGTATGTACGTACTACGTACTACGTACTACGTACTACGTACTACGTATATGTAGCGGCAAACGGCTGTCGTCAGTTGTTTTACGATTTTAGCACAAAAAAACCGTAAGATTTCACTCTTTTCTCTAATTTTATTTCATTTCATTTTTCTTCTATAGTTCATCCAATACTTCTTGTCGTCTGTTCGTTTTTTCTTTTCTTTTTTTTCTTTTTTTTTTTTTTTTTGGTTTTTTCAAGTTTATTGTTAGTGTGACGCGTTGTTACTGAGTGTTACTTGGTGTCAGCGAACCAGTTTCTTGCACGTTAGTCTCGTATTCAACTTGTCCTGTCATTTGGTTCTACGGCAAATTAATATCGAACGTCATAGATAGATAGGTAGGTAGGTAGGTATATCTTGAGTACCATCGCTGGGAGGTTACATAACGATGCTGTGAAGAGTACTGCGTCGTACGTGTACGTAGCTTCGATTACGCCATAGATAATTGAAAATCCCTCAGTAACTGTGTACCCAGCTGCGTCTGCGTGCTACTTATAAAATTTACGATTCACACGGACGGGCAATTCGGTTAGTCAACCTGCGAACAAAACATATTCCCTCGGCATGAAAAATAAGCAGGTACGAGTAGGTAGCTAAGCAAAACACTAGTTATTATATGTACTTAGTTAGTACATAGTAGGTAGGTAGGTAGGTAGGTAGGTAGGTAGGTAGATATCATACCGAGTGGACGATTGATTATCGGCCTGCCGGGAAAGTAAATTAGGTACTTTTTTCTCGGTTTTATTGTAGAAATGGCAACAATGGCTTAAGATGGGACTACGGGTATAGTAGTGGCTTGTTTAACCAATTTTCGCCGAAAAAAGCACTAAAATCCCTGTAACTGCCCACGAAAGTTGAAATTGTGAAATATCGTTCTGTCGGACAAACAAGTGTGCAACGTAGCCTTTAGCCTATTTCAGAATATTACATCGAAAAATTGCTCAAAATTGCTCAATTTTTAAAAAAATTGAAGTTACAGGATGTTATTTTGAGGTTTCTAAGATGCCACAACTTCGGTTGTTGATCAAATGGCACAATTTTTTGATATTGATATCCTAAAACATACACTTGTTTGTCCTACACAGCGATAATGCGATATTCGGCAATTTTAATTTTCCCGGCAACCCTGCAAACACTGCTTACGCAACCCACTATACCCGTAGTTCCGTCTGAAACAATGTCGAATTGGGCATTATTTTTTTTTTCATTATAAAATCAAATTTGATCTTGTCAATCGATTCTTAAGTTGAAAAATTGCTTTTCTATTTCAAGAACATGGAACAAATTGAATTTTTTTCAACTCGAAAGCGAACTGATAGGAGCAAATTTGATTTTTCATATAAGACACCTTATTGAACGGCCAGCCGGCCAGTCAGCCAGCCAGCCAGCCAGCCAGCCAGCCAGCCAGCCAGCCAACCAGCCAGCGGTCACTGGTCTCGTAATCGCTATGCTGTAGATATTGATTCGTGTTATGTACGGAGTTCAACTGAATTTCCGACCTACAATCGTAAATCGCACATCACTATGGCGAAGTGCGAATACATTACATACACATAGAGTAGCTACTAGCTAGTTAGCTGCAGCTACGTTCTCGGCGTTGCCGTATACTGTTATTCAACTGCTAAAGAAGAATTGTTTTCAAGGTGCGCTTAGTAACTGCTTATGATTGGAGAAATAGAAATCAATTAGGTACCAAGGAATGGCCATACAGAACATAACATCTGTACTCCAATTCAGCTTTAGGTATAAATTATCACGCGCACGCGCACGCGTACGCGCCCTGGCCCCGGCCCCAAGCAAGGTGCGGGTGCGAGTGCGAGTGCGAGTGCGGGTGCAGGCAATTTGATTTTACTATCGAAAGAACATCTAAGGCTAACAGAATGTAAAAATAAAAAGAAAATTGGATGCAATCGCAAAATGTAATGACCGATAGATATGTACATGTACGAGTACACTATGTAGGCCTATGATGAAAATTGTTCAAAGCTCCCTACTCCACGAAACGCAACGAAACCTACAATCGAAATGCGGTAATAATTCCCAATTTCGCATCATTCGGTCGCAAAGAAATTTAAAAATAAATTAAACGTCGTCGTCGTCGTCGTCGTCGTCGTATCACCGTAAATACTTCGCTTTGATAGAAATAACGTGTGTGCCGAACACAAGAGTCAAGACTGCGTTTCGTGTTGTGCTGTAGCTGCTCATTCCTTTAGCCTTTACTCGTGTGCCGTGCACGATGAAATGGCGCTGCGATGGCGACAGCAATAGCGATGGTCGCGGTCGCGGTCGCGGTTGCGGTTGCGGTGCGGTCGGCGGTCGCGCTCGTGTCCACAAAACTGCAGCCTTACCGTGACGAAATATAGCATTCGTACGTAGGTATTTTTATTTTCGTCGTTATAAAAATAACTCGGCTGCGCGAACAATCTAATTATAATAATTTTTGAATTTTTATACGGCCTCAACTCAACTCGACCAACAACTTATCATACACATAATTATACGCTTGTACAATGTAGGTACATACTAGTATAGTAGGTACGTCATATACACTCCGTAATACGTATACTCGTAGCATACCCATTAGCCATTACCCATTTAACCGTACTTAGGTATCGTGTTCGCGTAAGTCGTAACTCGATTCCAAAGGTGGCTAGACAATAGCAATACGAGTAGGTAGAAAGACTTGCACAGCCAACTAGCCACTAACCAGCAACTAGCGTAACACTCCTATAAAAAGATATATCGTTAAGCCGATAAACGTAATGTACCTAATACCTATTACGCGTAGGTAGGTAAAGGTGCCTCTACCTATTCCTAAACGACGTGCACATCAACACTACGATTACGGTACGTAAACGTAGACGTACCGGGTCCGGGTAACTGGTTGTTCGTGAGCCCCTGCCCCCCCCCCTCCGCCCATCAGTTTTTAAACTAGCTGAATTGCAATTATTTGCTTTCAAGTGCAATCGATAATAATAAATTTGGGTTTTTATCCAAAAGCAACACGTCCAAGTCACTCCTATCGTTCTTACAAAAAGTTCGAAAGAGAAGTAGACAATTCATTTTCCTGAAGGATCCATGAACAACCGGTTACCCACTTTCACCCACCACCACCACCACCCCTCCTCCCTCCCTCCCGACAGCCGACAGTCGACAGGCTATGTACCGAGCTATCGACTACCGAGAGGCGGAGGAATTCAACTATCTTCCACTTTTACAATTTACACTCGGGAGAGGAGACTGTTCAGGAGGAACGCCTTTCCATATCCATCCATTCACGGCCAGCGAGTATCATCGGAGATTGAGAGTTGGAATACGCGTAGGCCGCACGCTGTACGCTTTACTGCATAGTGCTTAGTGCATAGTGCATAGTGCATAGGATGGGCCGATGGGCGTTCATCTGCAGTAGCAAGGTAGTGTTTTGCTTCTAAATTCCCGATGTGATTTTACGTTTTTGGCACTTGTTGCTTAAATTCTTTTTTGGCTTTTCGGTTAGTTACGCGTATGATGCGGGCAAAAATGAGAGGTAGGTTTCTTGTAGAGGGAAATTGAAATTGTTTGCTTTTTTATTATTATTATTATTATTATTATTATTATTATTATTATTATTTTTTGCGCGGTGCTCCCTCACCGTCGTCCGGACACCCGCCTGTTTTTTGCGGCACCGCACTCAATGCTTGTGTTGAAATTTATGTTAAAATACACTATTCGTATCTGTCTACGAGAATCCACCTTGTGCATACGAGTACACCATACGCACATAGTACATTCACGCAATTACGCACATACATACGTAATATACTCGTACAAGCGTACCGTATGCAGCCTGCATGGCAGTATTGTACTTGCTGCATACGTATTACGTAGTACACTGCATATATTGTGTTGCGCGTAGTCGTCCAATCGTCGCATTCATACTCGTAGCTAAAGGAAAAGATTGAGATAGGAGATGAGGCTTACGGAGATACCTACCATACCTAGTGAGGGTGCGATCGTTAGTCGACCTTCTAGAAAACAAAAGAATATCGCATAATCTGCGTAAATAGTATCTTTCTCTCCTTATCGGTTCCACTCTCAACTTGAAAAACTGAAATTAATTTTGTGTACGGCTCATGAACAATCAGATCGCAGAAACTTACGTACGCAGTATAATTATATGCCTATTGCCTGTGCAGTGTGCAGTGTGCAGTGTGCAGTGTGCAGTGTGCAGCGTGCAGCGTGCACTGTGCACTGTGCACGTAGCGCATGCATCAGCTTACACCATGCGTACGTGCGTAGGTAGGTTAATTACCTATTAGCGTTAACATGCGACAGGGATTCGGGATTGTGCTTGGGCGTGTGCTTGTGCAGTCAGCCGGATGTTTCAAAAGGATCGGTTCAAAATTTCGATAATTCGCTGTGCCCCTTTTTTGTTTACTCCCTTCCCCTCTCCCTCCCACTGTCCCTCCTTCGGGTGAAACTCGGCGCATTTTTCAATTCAACTACGAGTACGTCTACGTAGGTACTGTAGGTACTGTATTTCCACGGGCACAAATTCCGTTAACGAATGTTTTATAAAGCGTACACGACGCGAACAGAACTGCATGCGTGTCAAGTAGCTTTGGCGTTTCTGTTTACCTACGTATACCTACGTACATTTACATTTACATAATGGAAGATAGAAGATACCTACAGCGGCGTACGATCGCAGGTGCAACCACAGGTACAGGCACAGCTAGCACAGGTACAGCACTCCAAACTGTGTTCAGTGTGAGCGACAGCGACGACGACGAAGACGAAGACGAAGACGACGTTCAGCAAATCTCGTATTCGATGTTGATGGACAATATACATACAGTGCGACGACTCATGTGGCAGCCGAATACTCGTAGCTGAACGTCTTACTACTAACCCGCTGCAGTCTAGTCTAGTCTAGTCTAGTCTAGTCTAGTCTAGCTAGGTTACTTCGAATGTACACACGGGTAGATAATTCGGTACCTAGCTAGTTGATTAAACGATCACCAGCGAGAGCGGAGACCATTTTATCAAATACCAATGCATGTACACGTTGACGACAACAACGACAACAACAACAACGGCCGCAATAAAATCAATACTTACACGCGACTAGTACAACACTATATCGTCACCATCACCGTCACTACCACCATCATCATCATCATCATCATCATCACCATCATCATTACCATCGCCATCACCACCGCCACCGCCACCGCCACTGTACTGCACAGTACTGCACTGCACTGCACTGCACTGCACTGCACTGCACTGCACTGCACTGCACTACACTGCACTACACTACACTACACTACCACCACACAACGACGAATTACAAACGCGAAAATAATTAAACAAAATACCTACTGGTACGCGTATGCGTATGCCTGTTCATATCTCTCGTCGATCACGTACCTATCTAACTGGATTATCGAATGTAAAATACGAAATTGGCCGAGTGTAAGTAAGGTACCTATGTATCTAGTTGTACGTAAACGTAATACGTGTACGATGAGAAAACGTCGTGGTGTCGTATACGACGATCGCCGCCGCGTACACGTAGTATTAATTTCAAGGCGAAATCACTTTATCACCAGCCAGGAACGGAAGACATACTGACGCTACGGCTACGTTAGAGGTACCCGAAACTTCCTGCACTACACTACGAAACGGCAGTGGCAGTGGCAGTGGCAGTGGCAGTGGCGTCGGCGTCGGCGTCGGCGTCGGCGTCACCCTAGCGAAACTGTGAAACTGCACGGGGCGCAAAGGGGAAGAAAAAAAAAGCAAAAGCAACCGAAGGAAAGAAAAAAAAATCACACCGGGAGAAGCACTCGACTTTACTAAATACGCGCTAGAGAGCGCTCTAAATATCTTGCGAGACCCGGGAAATTTTTCACTTACTAAGGAGTTGAATTTCCTCCGATTGCGACGCTCGTTCTGTTATTCGTCGTCGCGTCGTCGTCGTTATTTCGGTGTTTATCGTTACGTAATGCAAGGACGGGAGCGAACGTTATGTATAGCCTACTCGACTCGTAAACGCTGCGTCCGCGTCCGCGTCCACGTACGCTGACGTGTCTGCCTTCAGCCTTTAACCTATTAGCCCAGTCAATCTAGTCATTTTTGGGTCGATTTCGTGAAAAAATTCAAACTGAAAATATTTTTCACGGAATCGGTCAAGAACACCGTCACGATGAACGTGTTAAAAGTCCCCAGCCGTAAGTGGTGTGCTAAGTTGTACAGGGGGGTTGGTACTTCGAAAAACGCGTTTTTGCGTGATTTTTGGCGTTTATCTCGAGAAAAACGGCTCCTAGGTGAAAAATAGTTTAGTTCAAAATTAAAGTACATAAAATTTGCTATAAGAA